>CM059603.1:104010000-104047500 GCA_030412105.1 Cyclura pinguis
ATGTATAATTTCATTTCTGTCTGAATCCAGTTTTAATATAAATAATTATTTGATTACTTTTAGCTCCGTTTGTTCCTAGAGGCACTAAGATGTTTACTGAGTGCTTAGTTTCTTTTCGAAATCATTCTTTGCACAATACACAATTAAGGAATGAAATGGGCTTCCGCAAGATTCAGAGATAGCTGCTAACTTCTAAAGGAAGTTTCTAAAGAAGATTAAGGTAGACAAATTCCTGGAAGGATTAAACCTGTCAACAACTACAGCTGTGATAGATAAATGGGACCACACCATGCAGGGGTAGGGATGGGTGTGCATCCTGATGTTTATCTTGAAAGGGATCAAGTCCTTGTAAAAAATTTACAAGGCTTGCAAGGTTGATTAGTAAGGATGATAACATCAGCTTTTCCCCTCGTACTTCCCTGCTTTCTCTCAACTTCACAGTAGTTGAAAAGGAGTGGGTTTTGAGCATGACCACATGTTGTGAGCTGTCTGTGTTGCAAGGTGTTTTAGGGTGACCTGGTCTTGAATGGGCAATAAGATCCATTAGCTTTACAAAAGACCTGTGTCTGATGGAGATGAAAATTGCTAGTATTGGTTTGTTCTGCATCAACAGACTGCCCGCATTTTGGAATTCTTCCTGGGCATGCAGCTGCTGTGAATTTTGTGATGACTAACTGTATTTCAGAATCTGCTATTACACAACAGCTCATCAAGTCTAGTTTTGTTTTGTTTATTTTTGTAAGCATTCAGTGTGAATGCCTGCAAAAAATGATTAAAAAGCATTCACAATGTATCTCCTCCACTGCCTCCGCTTTTCCCATTTCAAGACTCAAAACTTATTTTAGAAAAAGTGGTAGTAACACCCTCTCCCCACTGGAAATGTTATGCTGAATCTCAGTTTTCAACTAAGAATTCTGAGATTGGTATTCTCAGTCTCCAGCAGGGAAAAATGCTTTGGCCAGGTAGATTTTGGGACTAAAGGAAAGAGAAGAAGGAGGCATTGATGATTCCTAAGATGAGTTGAGATCGCCTTTGCTTGCAGTGGATCTCAGGCTCAACTGCTCTTACCTCAGTCCTGTTTCCAAGCAAAAGCAACACACCTGCTCAAATACTCACAGTCAGTCTCCTGACTATTGGGAACAAAACAAGGAGAGTGCTATGTTGCCTTTTTATTTTGCATTGAAGCATTTCAGAAGCATATGACACACAAGTGCTGGTCTAAGTGGGATTTTGTTCAGTTCAGTATAGAAATACCTACATTCTTAGTTGCCATTGCCCTGAAGCAAAATAATTGCTGCTAAGCACCGTTTCCTAAGAGAATTTCATTTCACTTGTGTCCTTGCTTCTGAATGTTGAAACCCGTGTACATCTCATAACTGATAAACTCTGCGCTATCTGGGGAGAATATATATATATATATATATATTTATTTCTTTGTTTTCTATATCGGTAGGACATGCAGCTGTATTGTCTTATGTGAGTCCTTTGTTGATGTTGGTCATTCTTTGTGACTAGATGATACTTTTTGGTGGTGGTGTGGAATAAGACACTTATATTAACGGCTGGCTAGAATGATGGCGTAAACTGGCAGAGTTTCCCAGAAGTGCAGCATGATTTCTAGCCTACACAGAATGTGAAAGATTAATACTTCTCTCTGCCTTTGGACGTTTGTTTCTCATTTAAAGCTGTGGTCACTTAGGACTGAGAGCAGAGGAGTGTGTCCAAACATTCCAGTTAAACAACTTTGTGCTTACAAAGACGTCTCTCTGCTTTAGTACCTCCATTTGCTGGAGGAGAAAATGAATCTCTAGCTGGAAATACAGTCCACATAACATCCAAGTACAGAACAGTGCATTTATCAGTCTTTTTCTTATTTTTAAAATAAAGTAAGAAAAGTACCACTAGGTGGTGCAATGATTACTTTGAAGGAAAAAATTAAGCTGCTGCTTGCCTGCATTTGTTATTTGCTTTCCTTGAAGCAAAATACAGCAAGGGTAGGATGGGGCCTTGATATATTTGCATAAGGTACTGTGGGTCAAGTGCTTATCGCCATTATGCATCTCAGTAGAAAAGATGAGTCATCCAAAGACTAGTTCAGGTTCAAGTGCTGCTTCTTTTCCCCTCTCTTGGGGATCATCAAATCATAATCAGGGCTGTCATCCAGTTAAGAAATGCTTAGTTGATATTAATTACAGCTCAAGTTATTTATTTTATTCATATGCTGCTACAGTAGATTGTTTTGGAGAAAGAACGTGCTTTTGATTTTTGATTTTTAGGTGATGTATGATTTTAATTCACCAGACACACTGCTTTTATTTTGTCAGCAAAGACGGCTAAAATGGATGACATTTTCTGTATCTTTTATACTTATTTAAATTGAAAACAATGCTTCAGTTTTCAAAATATGTCTTGCTTGATCTGTTGATGGGGAACATCATTTTAGGTGATCAAGCAGTTTTAAGTCAGTTGATTGGGCAAAGTAATCTATTTAAAATTGCAGTTCTGCTACTGCTCAAAATTTGTGTTACTGCTATTTTAAAATGTCTTGATTTAAAATATTTTGATGTACATTCGCTCCTTGCCTGAGAGAAGGATTCATTTCTTTGCCATTGTTGTTGCCTCTTTTGGTATTTATCAGAGGGAAGATTCATCAGCAGGGAAGACTGGGAGGTTTAGTTTGGTAGGCAACAATAAGAGGACTCCATTCCACAATTAATGATACTGGTGTCAGCCATTGTAAAAGTAATTCAGGCGTACCTCAGTTAACAAAGCCTCTGGGAATAAAGCTTCTTTTTTCAGAGAGTCTTTTCATGGTTACATTACAGTAGCCATGTGCATCTGGCTGCAACAGCACATGAACAGCACAGAGAGAAAAGGGGAGAGCAGATAAGCAGCTACCCGAATATGGCTTTTTTTAAAGCCTAGATCTATAGGTTTGGCTACCAAAATGTAAATCCTAAGGAAAGTGGAAGTAGGTGAAAGAAAATAAAATCATCCCTGGATGCATTTTGGAAGAAGCTTTCAAGTAATTGTGAGAAGGTTCAAAATGTTTTTGAGTACTAATGCAAGTGTTACCTGGTTCATTTCATGCGTGCATATTGTTATAGTTTTGAACAGAAAGCCTGCTGAAACGCACTGAACTCTCTTCTCTTTTTTTAAGATGTAGGAACCTAGCCCTATTCTTTCCATTTTATTTCTGCCTTTGGCATTGAAGTTTCTGTTAAAGAAGTAAAGCCCAGAAACACATCTACTTTGTTAACTGAGGTGTACATCTAGTTACAAAGAGCAATGAGTAGTAGGAAAACATTTAGTTCTTGTTTGATATCCCAGTGAATCTGATTTTCACCCTTTTTCTTGTTTTCCAGAAACGAGAAGGGCTACTCCAGACAGCCCATGTCACAGAGGAGCTCACCACCACCACAGAGTAAGCACAAAAATCCGTATTTTTTACCACTATATGGTTATCTTTTACCATTCAAAAAAATCTAAGATGAAGTTGAAACTATTAGCACTACATTGTGCAAAGTTGGATGCTGAGTATGATTACACTTATGTGGCTATGCGTTCAGCCTGGAATCTGGTAACATAGGAACAATCATTTTTATGCAATAAAGACAATTTGGACCTTTGTGTGCCTTTTAAAAACTATCGCATGTGTGCACACACACACGCATACTTTCAGTTGCTCTGTCTTGAGTACGTCTTTTCCATGATGACTTGTGTGTCAATGAAAATGGTACATATTCTGGGTGTTCACTTGCTTCAAACAGGGTATTAGTCAAGCATTTGGAGCCTCTCTGTTGCTTGTCATGAACAGAATAAGACCTACGACACACCTGCTGCTGTCCCGTAAGTGTGCACTGCACAGCAGGGGTGGACAAGCTCTCTCTGAAAGGAAGATATCCACTGTTATTGATCTGCTCCTCAAGGACATCCATATTTCCATTTTGGAAAGTGCAACACAGCCAAAATAATGAGTAGTATAGAATAATTGTTATCACTCAATGTTACAGAAACTGTACATGGTCAGTCATTTAGTCAATGTTCAGGTGTACCTCTTTCTGGGTTCTGTGTGGCCAACTGTAATTTAATATTACAAGCACAATCACAATTTTAGCCCACTATGTATATTGTAACAACAATACAAGGAATTATGTATTAAATTTGATTTTTCCCCCAAAAGTTTCAAGTACCCAATGATGTGCTAGCGCAGGACTTGATAGCATGACTCTTCTGCCTGTACTACTTAGCTGTATTGCAACATTTGGATGCACTTCTTAAAGCCATAAATAAAAGATACAAATCATGTGGAAGTGCCTTACAGGTTGAGGCTCCCCTATACTGAAAACCAAAACCCAAAATTTTTAAACCCAGTCTTCTTCCTGTAGGAAATATAAGGGAGTTATGGAGGCTTGCTTGGAACCGTGCATGTATCTGATCCCAAGCAAGCTGAGAGGAGGAAAAAGAAAAGATTCCAAGCGAACTGAGAGACTTTGCAAGCAGAGCACATGTACGCGTGGTCTCAAGCAAACCTCCGTAATCCCCTCATGTTCCCTACAGGAAGAAGGCAAGAGGAGAAGAACTAACAAAAGAGTGGGAGCCCGCATCAAAAGAATGGTGGATGATTTACAGCAATTATACAATAGTATATATACAAGAACAATATGCAATGGTATATAATTAACAACAATTTAAATTTACAATTTAAGGTATATATGTAACATAGATAACTTTTATGTTTAGATTTGGGTACCTCATTATGTATATGAAAATATTCCAAAATGGAAAAAAATCTGAAATATGGAACACATCTGATCTCAAGCATTTTGGATAAGGGAGGCTCAACCTGAGTAGAAATTCCCCTAAAGGGAACTTATGCTTTGTTTGCTCCTAAATTGGTAACTGAAAATCCCACTACCTTATTGAAAGTGAGAAAGGCCTACTCCTTATGCCTGGCAGCTGCAGCTCCTCTCCTCTCTATTACACCCTCTCTTTCTGAACTCAGCCGTCAAGTGCATCCTCTTCTTTAGGGTTTCTCCAGTAGGCCAAACCAATAACTCGTAGGATTACGGGGTGTGTGTATGTGTGTGTGTGTGTCTCAACAGTTTGTGTAATGGTGTATAATAAAATCGGCAAGATTGCCTTTTTGGCATTATACCTTCCTTGAAAGATTGTGTAGCAACATTGACTTTGGATTGGGGAAGAAAAACAGCCTCCCTAAGTTCCCCATTTAATTTTGAATTCTTAGGATACCATAAAATAAAACCTAAGCATTTTCTTAAAATTCTGATTTACAGGATGATGATGGGAAGATTTGGTAAGTAAAACTTTTAACTTTGAAAGAAATAGTCTGGATCTCAAGGGAGGTTACTTTTCTGTTGCTGATGGAGTAGAGTTTTATTGCCTACCTTTTGTTACCTGTTGTCCACTAAGGGAATGATGGACTGAAAATACCTTCCATCTCCTGTCTAGTCTTGAGCCTTTCTTGAAATAGACACTTAGCACTGACCTGAGATCAGTCATCCTTGCATTACCTTGAGTCCTTTATATCATTTAATGCTATATGTGATTGTTCTGCATATCTTGCTTTCATGAATTCTAACTGAAGAATTATCTTTGTAGTAGTGTATGATGGTGTGTAGTATTATATTCTGAAAAATAAAGTCTTCACTCTTTTTCTTTCTTAAACTAGAGCGAGATGCTTTTGATACGCTCTTTGACCATGCTCCAGATAAACTAAGTGTAGTAAAAAAGGTAAAAAAATTCTTTGTAATTAATGGACAAGTGGGAGATATTTTTTATTTTTTTCAACAAGGGATTATTTTTATTAAGTTGGTCTCCCAGTTTGTGAATTAGGAATAATGAACTTTTGGACTTTCCATCAATGTTACTAAAAATGAAGTACTGGTACAGCAGGGTGGCCTTGCTCAATGTTAGCAAGCAGATTGATACACTGTACCAGCACCTCCCCTTGTCAATATGGACATCCCATTCATTAAAGGTAGACAGAATAACCTTTATACTACACCCAAGGACATCGGCTGGAATTTCAGAATTTTTATTGTCACTGAAAATGGGTTCTCTAAAATAATTTATTGAGTAGAAGATGGGAATACATGTAAGGAAGGGGAAGCTGCTTTCATGATATGAACCTCAAGTGATTAACATTACACTTGGAAATGTATACCATCTGAACCCCATTGCCTGAAATGCATTTTTAAAACCAGTATCCTTTAAAATCTTCCTGTGATTGCCTTTCCTCATATTTTATGTCCAGTTTTAGCAGATGTTGGTGAATTATTGTTTTGAACATGTTTTTCAGCAGTTTTTTTTAAAAATGCTTTGTAATCTGAGTGTTAGTCTATAAATGCTTTGAAACTGCCACTCTGGCCAGCACTAAGATAAATTAAGAAATGAAATTTTATTTTATATAGCCTGTGTAGTCCAGTAGTTTGATGACAAGAAATGAGAGATCTGGGATCACTCAGTACCATTTGCTGCGTGGTAATAATCCTTGGCTTTCTGGTCTATGTGTAACAGAAAGGAAAGTAGCAACTTTCTTCACAGTTTAATGGTGTATGGGCTCATTTAACTTAAAACTGCCCACTGAAGGTCCTTCCCTGCTGTGCTATTAATGTTTCATTTTTAATTGGAACAGATATGGTAGAAATATGTTGATCTACAGCCACTTTAATACTTCAAAATATGAAAAGAGCTCCAGCCTGTGTGAGCTTCCTTTTTCACATATGAAGACAGGGATCTGATTTCACAGCCCAGAAAAGTGTAGAGAAAGTCATTTTCAAACATTTAAAGGATTCTGAAAGAGCAGTCACTGCCCACAGTTTATAGAAAAATCAATTTTTTTCTGTCTTGTTAATGGTCAAAAATATTTTGCACATTTTTGAAGGACTGAAAAATGGGATAGTGTTTGAAGGACCCTGTATAGCACACCTGTGGATGTCAGTGTTAAGGCAGACTTTTGCATGTTCATGTTGAGATCCTAGACACTACAGTTAGAGCGACCCTACTTGAGCATTTGAAGAGCTGCTTGTAGTTAAACTGGCCGCTTCTTGGCTAGTTGGACAGATAGTCGAGATAGTATAAGTTCCATTTGTCAGAATAGAAAATGATATTTCTGTCACACCACTTTCAGGACTCTGAGACAGTTTTGCCGCAGTTTAATTTATATGATTTTCATTCTCCAAGTTCTTCTTTCCCACTTGTGAGTTGCTGATTAGTTTACAGTACAGAAAGCTTTCTTGCTTTTTAAAACAAGGTACTTGAAAAGTCTAGATAGGCTTTGCCTGAGAAGTTTTTAGACATCTTCAGTGGATGGGAGTTTTGCCCATGTGAACATGTGGAGAATGCTTACAGTGTTTGTGTGGACAAAAGAAGAACAAAACAAAAAAAACGCTGTGTAAAGTCGTTCTCATTTCACTGAATTCCAAATAAATAAGTATCATAATATATCAATGTAAGTTTTGAATATTGTTGGTTTTGTACAGTGGATGTATCATGCGCCTTCTTAGAATTAGAAATATGCCTGGATATTGGTTATTTTTCCTTTGATCACTGTGATATTTTGTTTTTTAGTCTCTAATCACTTTTGTAAACAAACATCTAAACAAACTGAACTTGGAAGTGACAGAGCTAGAAACCCAGGTAAGAGATATGCAGTAGCAATGACAAGAACCATATTATGTGTTTAGGCACATGTAAAATTGTAACTTGTAAAAAGTTTGAAGAGTGTTCTGAAATTTCAGCTGGTCTAAAGAGCTGCAGGTAGATTGTTAACTGGGGCTGGCTACAAGGAGCAGATAACTTTCTTGTTGCAACAAATCTGTTGGCTGCCCATCCATTTCTAGGCAGAATTCAAAGTGCTGGTGATGTCCTGCAAAGTCCTATATGGTAATTTCCAAAACCATGTTGTCCCATAAGAATCTTCCTGTGTTTTGAGGTCTTCTGGTAGGGCTCTGCCTCATAGGTGGGAACACAGGAGAGGACAGGACAGGGCTGTCCCCAGGCTCTGGAATTCTCTTCCCAAAGAGGCTAGACTGGGTACCTTCCTTAATATCTTCCCACACACAGGTAAAACAGTTTTTATTGTGGCAGGCCTTTAAGAATTTATTTTTCAGGGAAAACAGTCTTTTATAATGTGCTGGACTTTTACTTGTCTTTGTTTTAATTTGTTTTAACTTGTTTGAGTTTTATGATGGTTTAATTGGTTTTTAACTCTTGCATGCTTTTTTTTTTTAACTATGTTTGTTTTAACTGTTGTAAGCTGCCATGAGTCTCAAACTTAAGTAGCTGTGGGAGGCTTCTAGTTTGCGAATATTTAAATCTGAATACCAGACAACACTATTTGTGGGTGAGGGAAATGTTGGTCCTGAAGGTGTTGTTGTATTGCAATTCCCTTTATCCCTAGCCAGCACCCCTAGGGGTGAGAGATGATATGAATTACATTCTGACAATATCTAGAAGGTCACATGTTCCTCATACCTTTTCTATCTGAAAATTATAACTGCCCCCCTCTTCTCTTTCTCCTCCTTGATCCATAACAACTAAATGGAAGAAAGAAGAAGTTGCAGTTGGGAAAACCATTTGACGACATTGCTCTAAACCTAAATCCATATGACAAAAAAGTGTGAAAAGGATGAAGATGGGATACCTCAGCTTAATTTCTACCCTTTTCACTATTCCGTGCAAATATTCTTCCCTTTACTTAAGCAGGTTGAGGTGTCTCATTCATTAGACCCAACACAGGGTAGTGGTCTGAGTGTTGGACCAGGACTCCGTGGGTCCAGAGTTCAAATCCCTGCTCAACCATGGAAACCCACTGGGTGATCTTGGGCAAGTCACACTTTCTCAGCCTAAGAGGAAAGCAATGTTAAACCCCCTCTGAATATAACTTGTCTAGAAAAAAACAGGATAGGGTTGCCTTAAAGTTACCATGATTCTGAAATGACTTGAAAGCATCCAACAACTCTTATTCATAGGGTCACCATAAGTCCAATCAGATTGGATGGCATGTAACCACAACAAATGGTGGAAGTGGATGGGAGAGTGTTCATGCTGTAAATGTTTCTGTATCCCTCACTCTGGGGATACAGAAGTCTGGGGTTATGGTATATGGGGAAAACTGTATTCCTTTAGAGAATTCTTCATGATGGAATTTTGCCACATCAGGTAGCCACTGTTCTTTATGTTGGTTGGTGGTAGTTTAACCATTTTTTTTAGAAGTCAGTTCTTCAGATTTAGTTATTATATTAGCCTGACTATTAAAATAGCTTTAATACAGTATATAAATAGCAGTTTGTCAAGAAAATGGAGTTCCATCAGAAAGATTTACCTGTAAGGAAGTACTGGGTATAGAGTAAACATGTTATCTGCATCAGAACTATTTATCCTAATAAGATCCTAATAAGATAAGGCTGTTGTGAACTTCATTCTATGTACATCATTACAGCTTAAGTAATTAAAGATAGTGGTTTTGAGAGGATTATGTTTGAAAATCAAGCAGATGTTTAATTGATTGATTCCTTGGCACACTTGGGAACACTTTTTCCTGTTTCATTAAGTCCCATTTTATGGTCTTCCTCACTTTGATCCTGAATGGGATAAGAGTGACTTCTCAAACCTCTGCAAATGTCTAGTGGTGTCAGCTGTTTTGACTGGAGCCAAGGTGTCCTGTAGGCTATTAATGCTTTCTGTGTGTTGCTTACAACCCTGTCAGACTACTCGTTTGTTCTCACTGAAAATATCACTGGTATTTCTCTTCAGTTTGCAGATGGTGTATACCTAGTGTTACTGATGGGCCTTCTTGAAGACTATTTCGTTCCCCTCCACAATTTCTATTTAACACCTGAGAGTTTTGATCAGAAGGTGGGTAGAAATCCCAGTGAGGCAGCTTGTTTGTGCTATATTCCATGGGCTGCTATTTTTTATTTTTCCCTGTTTTATTTTAGCCACTGAAGCCAGAGTATAGCTACAAAGCATTCCTAATGACTGCAGATAATCTGCATTGTTAACATTTCATAGTTGTGTGAAAATGTTCTGTTACATTTAGCCATGAATGTTAATCAGCTAATCATTCCAGCAGCTAATAAATCCCAGTAGTGCAACCAGCAGCTTTGTATATTGACTTTGTGTGTGTGTGTGTGTGTGTGTGTGTGTGTGAAACAGAGAAAAAGAGAAATCAAAAGATAAAATACTCTGAACATCTTTTTATAATAATAAAAGAACATCTCTATGCATATGTGATGTCTGTGCAGCCATAACTCATTGTGGTGTCATATTTGATGCCTCAGAATTTAACAAAATGTTTTTGATGGTTGGCCAGGTTGCAGAGCCAAGTTTCAGGTTGACATTCCAAGTCTAGGGCTTTCTAGAAGCAAAATGGGGTAGACACCTCATTGGGAAATCATCATGGATGCTTCAGATTTTGAAAGAGTGTTTTGGTTGTTGTGCTAGTATCAGTGCCCAGTTTCAAGTTCAAAAGTCGAAATTTTAAAATGAATCTTCTAGAAGCAGACAGAAGCAAAAAGAGGCCTTCATATACTGTCTGTCATGCTTATATAGTTAGAAAATGTATGTGTTGTTTCATCCACAGTATTTGAGCTAGTTCTTAAAGAAATAAAACATAAAACCATAAAATCTCAAACTCTAGGATTGCTTTTGGTTATTGCTTTTGGTTGCAATGGTGTTGGTTAAGCATGAATTTTTGGAACAATTAACTCTAAGGGAAGGGAAGCTTTTGCCTTTTTTTATTGCCCAGCTCACTGAGCTATGAGGAGTTTTAATTAAATTCTGCCCTCTTGTGCCAATGTAATATCACAAGAAGTGGCCATAAAAAAAGGTATAGGGGTGTGCATATGCATGCACAAAACGCCCTGAATCTGCAGAAATGAATTCCTCTGTGCTGCAGTGCTGCTGCAACAAAATTATTACTGATTACAAACCCTGGATGAGGTTTTCTACAATATAAACCAGTATGATTATGGTCTACATTCTGCTTATTATATGTTTATTCAGGTATCATGAATGAGGTCTGAATGTTTACGTGGGCAAGCAAGTGCATTGTTCATTATAAATAAAATAATAAATAAATCTGTTGACAACTACATCTTAGTTTGTAGAGGAAGCCAGTTGTATAGGCTAATATATTGAAGATCTTATCCTGTGCAGCATATACATTCTTTGGCAACCAAAGTAGATATCACATGTCATAAAACTTTTCCTGAAATTTGACTATTTCTGACACAAGAGGGATGTGGGATTCCTGTTTAACTTTCCCACTCACATATAAAAGTCCTTGCCTATAGAAAGGTAGCTTGCCACCAGCCTGGCTCGCTAATTTTCCACATGCAAGGTTCCATATTTTATTTTATTTTTAAAAATTATACAAAGATGCAATCATAAGTATGAGTACTACCAGCACCACTGGGAGTACAATTCAGCAGGGACATAACCACAAGAAATTTCTGAACATGTAAGCTGAGCTTTGAGACTCTGAAAAATGTAGTTTGGGAACATCCAAGTTGTAGCTTCCATTACATGTTCTCTATGATGCAAACTGAAAATTGTCACATGTGAAAACAGTGGCCAATGGAGACAAGTGAGCTAATCCTTAAGGTTTTCAGCTGTACTTGTTACAACAGACAATGCATTTGTAGTGTAGATTCACTTAAGGCTACTGTGGAAAATACTTCCTGGTAAATACAGGCTGAATTCTACAAGGGGAAAAGAACACAAAAATTTTTCTTTTCATTACATTAAGAAAATCTGACTGGAAACCAATTTGTGGTTTGGTTTGCAGGTTCACAATGTTTCCTTTGCCTTTGAACTGATGCAGGATGGAGGGCTGAAGAAGCCAAAGGCTCGACCAGAAGGTAATGTGCAGAAACATGAGTCCAGATGAAACAAGCGCATGTTCACCCATATGTGTTTGTGTGCGTGTGTATGTATAGGGAGTGGGAGAGCAAGGGTATAGCTGTGGGGGGTGGTGGTGAAATGAGGTGTTATGCACCCAATGAAATTTTCTTTCAGTCCCCAAATTTCTAGCCCTGTAATAACTTAAGACGTAAGTTGATCATTTGGAACTACAGTTTAGGCATCCAAACAAAAGGAGGTGGGCAAAGTGGCCAAGAGAACACAAACACAGCAAATTCAAGAGTTTTCAGTGTCTCACTTGGTAGTGACAGAAATTTGGAGACTGAAGGAAAATTTCAGTTGGAGAATAGAAATCTTATGGAGGGAGCAATCCTGTCATCTTACCGTGTAGCTACACTCCTGTGGGAGAGTATCTGAACAATTGGTTCTCCCAGCTGAGATCTGTTACCACATTTCGTTATTCCCGTGGTGCTTTTCTGCATCTACTGTGCTCCATTTTCTAAACGTTAAGAACTGCAATAGATATACTGAAGTTGGATTTTCTGGCTGTGTTTTTCAGATTGTTTCTTTTGTTTTTAACAGCTTCATTAAGCTGCTATAAGAGCATATTGTATTTAAAAAAAATTGCTTTCTTGAGATGTTACAGATTGGTATGTAAAAATAAACTTTATCACCCACGATTTCAGTAACATTAGGGGTGATCCATGGTCTCAGGAAGGTGGGAATGCCTCATTCCACAACTCCAGTGTAAATCACCCCTCCCTGCTCAGACCACCAGTAAATAAAACCATATTACACTAAAACTGAAGAATCAAAACTATCTTGGACGATATTCAAGTATGCCCTTAACTGACTGTCCCACTGATTGGTCTTGGCAATTAAAATTGACTCTCAGGGGTCATTTACTTTTAATTGCTTTGATTTATTAAACTTCTGATTTTATTAAATCTGCATTCTTGCTTTAAAATTACAGTTGCAGTGCTGTTATAGTCTGAACTTTCCATCATGTGCATTATGAATGGTAATTTTTAAAAATTAGTTTAATATTGGCTTTGATTTTTGACATAGACACGCATACAATTCATGACTACTATAAAAGGGCTGGCACAATTTGTCCCTTTGTTGTTGTTGTTGTGTGCCTTCAAGTTGTTTCAGACTTATGGCAACCCTAAGGCGACCCTATCATATGGTTTTCTGGGGTTGAGCATGTGTGGTACACCCAAGGTCACCCAGTGGGTTTCTGTGGCCTAGCAAGGAATTGAACAGAGAGGTGTTTGACAAGTGAACAGTGGATAAGGATTTCCTTGCCAACGATGACAAGGCAGACATGTGCACATTTGGGGATGCTTGGAGAAGCCCTCCAGATACTTTGATCTATATGGTGCCCAGGAAAGAATGTGCCAGTGCTGCAAAGGCTAGTACAGCTTTCTGGGAAAATATTCCTTAAGAGCTCTGTCAAAAAGCTTGGGAAGGTCAGGTTTTTTGTACTATAGCTCCCAGAATTCCCAGCTAGCAGGAAGGGAATTGTGTTTAAGGACTTTTCTATCTTGACTTTATCACCAAAAACATACAGTGAGAAGAGGGAGGACAAAACCAGTTTACTTTAAAAAACGTAGCCTTTTATGCCAATTTTTAAGACTGTCTTGTGCTTCCAGATTGATTCATTAGAAATTGAGGAGTTCCTTTATTTTCACAATTATTAATACCACAGTTGTTGTCATCATTTCATTGTGCCTATGCTTACAAGAACATACCAGCAGTAACAAAAGAGTTCATGTGTTAATCTGTTCAATATAAAAAGACATAAAGGAAGTAGAATTCAAGTAGGGATGCCAGACAGTTGTCCTAGCTTCCTTTATCATGTGGCAGTTTGTAGGTCCAAGTGGGCAAAATGTGGCCTTTACACCATATCTAGCCCCCAGGGACTTCTAGCCCCCCGCTTTCCTCCATAACTAACTAACTAACTAAATAAATAAATACTTTTTAAAAAAATTAAAATAAAAATTGTTCAGGATGGCCAGTCACACCTAGGGAGTGTTTTAAGGGCAAGGGGATTTGTTGTTGTTGCTGCTTAATGTTTCCTAGGTGATCTTAAGTATTCAACTTTCACAAATCTTTTGACAAGGCAGTTCGTTTACTAATCTGAGAAATTTCTGCTTAGTTCATGGATGTAATTTGACATTCTTGAGCCAGTTGTTTTGATGAGTTTTAGTTGTGCTTAATGTTTTTCTGACTGATGGTATCAGGGGAATTGTGCAGTGTTTCATTTTGCTGTTTAAAAATCTGAAGACTTATTTTTGATATTCTAAAAGAAGAGCTATTCACACAGCCTAAAAATCCCCTTTTTGTTTTTGTTTTCTTGTCCCACAGATGTTGTCAACTTGGATCTGAAATCTACCCTAAGGGTTTTATACAACCTGTTCACAAAATACAAGAATGTTGAGTGATCTGAAGACCTCCTAAGATGTTGTGGATCTTTGCAGGGAGGGAGGGAAGGAGAGGAAGGAACCTTTTCTCTCCTCTTCCTCTTGTGCCATACTTTGTATTCCCTCACGCATGGTGGTGTCCCTTCGTTGATTAATATTTTCTCCATGTAACTCCTCTGTGCTTTAAACCCACTCTGTGCCTTTGAAAATATAGTTTCATTTATTGGAATATCCATATTGTACTTGTTTGTTCTGTGACAGAATGGTCTCCCATGCCTTATTCTATAGATATTGCAGTTACAATTCATTCTAATGGTGAGAAGAAGTTGTTGACAAAGAAGTGCAACAGGATGCAGTTCATCCAGAGAAAAAAAGAGAAAACATTTACTTTCATGTTTTTCTCTGTATGTGACTTCTGCCATTAAGTAATTAGGTAGCTTTAGGCACATCACCTTCACACCCAAATCTGTAATATGGGGATAATAACAACACTGTCCTGCCCTACGAAGTCATTATAAGGATGAGTGAGATAACATACATGAGGTGCTTTGACCACTTTAACATGGCGTATGGATGCTAAGCCATAGTACTTCCCTAGGCTTCTGGATATAAATTAGGCCCATCACATCTAGTGATAAATAAAGGCTTGGGTTGCATGTGGAATTTGTTTTTGTTTTAAAACTGTGCAACTGTGAGGTAGGAAATGACAAAAAGCCATTTGGAAAAGGACATTTCCCTGAATGCAGACTTTGGAGGGATGAATCCATCTCTTTTGTGGCCACACTTCACACATACTGAAACGAAATCTTTCCTGTGGTCCCAAGTTTCACCATGTATTGCTTTCCTATTCATTCATTTCCTATTCCCACTCATTAACCCCCCCCCCCAGCTTCATTTATATGTGACCTTTGTTTTACTTGTATTTGTTTCTTTTTGAGACTGACCTCGCTCTTCTGTATGTCTCTGGAAAGCACCACCTTCCTTTTTGTGTTACCTTTATACCATTCAGTATTACTTCCCCTGAATATACTGTGAACCTCAGATGGGATGGGTGCTGGATCTGAATAAAACAAGTTTTCTTTTACCTTCTCTCTCTTTTTTTCCTGAAGGGAAATTGGGATGCCTGGTGGCTGCTGTGCCCTGGCTCTGTGTGGTGAAATGCTGTCCATGCAGTTGTGAAGACAGAATCCTAAACAAGTCCTGTTAGAACAATGCTTTTCAAAATGGGTGTTAAACCGTATGAAGGGTAAAAAATAATGTCATTGATGGTGTGCAAGATTCCCAGAAAGAACCCTGTGATTTTATTTTGTCCTTGTAATTTCAGTAGAAATATTGCATTCATAGGAGGCATTAAGCTGTAGAGTAGTTTCAAAAACTTCACTGGCCTGGCTAGTGCCTTGAGTGAACAGTGTACACCCTAGGATATACTCCGTGATCTTCTGCAATCCGCAGGAACTCCTTAGAATATTTTCTGTTGTTTAGGAATGAATAAATATTGAAAAACAGATCATACAGTCTTTACAAACAAAATGTTCCATAGTCAAAAGAATTAAAATAAAATACTGTGGGGCATAATTCAAAAATAGCAATACTACAATCAATCTTTATTAAAGTCCATGATCAGTGCTATAAAAGAAAAAGCACATAACAGGATGAATTAAAATGGACGAGATGAGAAATATAGCTGATTGACTGGGATATTACAAGGCTTCTCTGAAAATAAAACTTATGCCAAGTAACATATTTATGGCTGGAAAATACATGCCAACACCAAGCAGAGAGTTGTCGCCAGGTCAGACTGACCTGAGACATGGCCAGGCCATAAAGTTCAAGGGGAATTAGGTGGAAAACCCTGGCATAAAAGGGGTTCAAGCTAATCTCTCTTCCAATCTCAGGTCTTTGTATTTCTAAAACAGGCCCGTATAAGACAATCAGAGACCATCCTTTTTGATCTCACTCAGATACCTTTCCCACACTCCTTACCAATCCAAACTTCAAGAGGTTAACACGATTTCCATAAATTTTGTCACTCGCGTGAACCCTTTGGTCAGTCCCATCAGAAAGTTTTAAGCTTTGCCAGGACACCCCTTTCACTATAGGAAAAAGGGTATATAAACCCTAACTTTAGTCCAGCAATTTGTAACATTTCAGAAGTAATACCTGATGTCCAGATTGCTGTGCTACCCTCAGGTGCTGGTTGAGCCTCTTTGCTTTGACCCTTTTCTTCAGGACTGGTAACTATTACCCTTGTTAGCCCTAAATCTCTCTCTAGCCAACTTTTCATGCCTTATTTTTGATAGCCTTGTATAGTTCTTGAGAGTGTTTGTTTCCTTGTGTGTGTTGTCACTTCCAGTAAAACACATTGTTTATCTTTGAACTGGAGCCTCTCCATAATTAGTACTGGTATACATAAGTGAAAAGATCTTGCTGTTACCCTCCTCTTACAGGCCTCCTTTGAGCTTTATTTCCCTGAATTCTAAAGAGATGCTGGCATTGCAGGTAGGCTCTAAAGTCCTCCACCTTTTAGGCTAACAGTTCCATCCTTTACTCTTTAGAGAGGAAACATTTTCAGAAATTATGTATCCTGGAGGAAAAAGTTCTCAGCGTGTGAAAGGGTACATTCTGTTTCTCTGGCCCACGGGGAATAATGGAGTTGAGGAGAGGGAATGAAAATATATGCAATAGCTTCTTGTCAAGTATTGTGTTTTACTGCTTTACCGTAAAATGTATCATTAGTACCTTAATCAAGCATATACAATTATACTCTTTGGAATTTTTTTTATTAAATTTACACAACATGTTTGTATTTGCTTTACAAATTGTAGGCTACCAGTTTAGGCTTAAATACTTTGGGGCAACCTAATATAAAGTAATTGTTATTTCCTCAGAGGAAGTAAGTGCTCCCATGAAAGTTAGCACAGGTTTGCAGCCTCAGAACTATATAGTCCATGGTTTCATACAGATGAGATAGCATGGTCCATATGAGGGGGGGAGAGAGAGAGAGTGCTACGCCTTGCTATCTAATGACCTGTTATCTTAGTTTTTGCTCCCTGAGAGGCAGGGGGGAAAGTGGAAAATACAGGTACTGTAGTAAAGAGAAGAACGTGTATTATTTAGACACTTAATTACATACATTTACATGCACATATCTTATGGATTAGAAGCATTTAGTGGTATTGTAAGAGCACTAAAAATGTTAAATTCTGCATATACAGGGGCATCCAATACAAGAATTATTTTCAAACACTCTAAATTCTCTTACCTAAATATCTACCTGCTCTACATTTGAAGAAAGCAATGCCTTGTCTTAAAAAAAAGTCATTCAAAATAAAGTATTTCATAAGATTTTTCCTCCAACGTTCTCCAGTTTTTCTACTTGGAAAAAAAATCCAATTTTTTCTTCTTAGCATTTTTCCCCCTTTCCAGGCTTTCAGATATTTGCCCTCTATCATTGCTTCTGCTATTTTGCCTTTAGCTTCTCTGTCCTCTTCCGTATCTTTGGCCTGTCTATATATGAGACTTCAATTTCAGCCCAAGCTGGATTGCATAATGCTTTATACCTCAAGTAACTGAATATTCCCAGTCCATCATAATAGCTTAGTCAATGTCAAAAGTGACTTTGCTACAAGTGTGATACAATTAGATGCCTCACTGCCACTTCCATCCATGATCTTTAGGACTGAATGACTCTGCATAGTCTTCAGATGGGGTAAGGGTGAGAATCTAATAATTGGTAGGAAGCTATTTTCCAGCTGACCTACTTAGATTCCTTCTCTCAGAATGCACAGGAAAGATGTGAATCTCTATAATCTGATCCTGCATGTCTTAGTCATTTTTATGGGCATATAACTATGCACTGCCTGTCCTGTTTCAGAAGAGATAAAAGACAGCTCGTACCTGATTGACTCACAAGTGACCTGCCAAAGTGCAGCAGGGTCCACCAGTGTTAAAGGGACAAATAGTAATGTGTGTAGCGCAGTTGGCATTTCAAGATTGAGTGATGGAAATTATAGGAAAGAACCTTTGCTTTTGTCACCAATTTGTGATGAAAGAACAGTCTGGATCTTGTGGGGATTTTTTATTTTTAAAATCTTGAACCTGGTTTTTCTTGATAGTTAGCTACATCTGTTCATAACTCTGAGTAAAGGTTGGTTTGTCAAAGACGTTTAATAAACTGAGTTCCAAGGCAAAGGGATGAGACTGTAGATTTCTCTCTGCTTTTGTCTCTGTCTAAGTACTCCACCAAATTTAATTTTACTTTCTCTCAGTGTGCCTTGAGAGTGGCCCAGAAGCTGCCATACAGAAAACATAGGTGAATGGAGATTATAATCTCCATTCATTCTATCTGTACAACTGTTCTCTTCATACCGGAAAGTGAAATTAAATGAATGAAAGCACAGTGTGTATGTATATTGGTGCTGTTGAAGTGTAAAGCTATGATGGATTACCTTATTAAAATTCTGATCAGCCCTTGTGTGTCTCCCATACAAGAAAAACATTTTTTTGTGAAAGAGCCAAGATAGTAGGCATCTGCTCATTTTGCTTTAGAGATCAGTCATGAAGTTGTTTTTTAAGCCTCTCTGCGTGTTGCATTTGTCCCCAGTCTTGTGTTCCTCTCCTCATGGAGCGCTACTTCCAGACTCTGGAGCTCCCTTCCTAGGGAGCCCAGGTTGGCTTCCTCCTCACTGTCCTTTCATCATCAGGCAAATACTTTTCTGTTCCACTGGGCGTAGGAGAACTGATTGTTTTACATAATTAATTTTTCTGGTTTAGTGCTTCTAAAGCTATGCTTTTAAATTAATGTTTTACATGGTTTTAATTATATAGACAGTTTTAATACTCTAATCTCAGCTGTATATGGTTTTACTGGTATTTCTTTTATTCTGTAAGCAGTCTTGAGTCCCATTCTTGGGAAAAAGGCAGGATATTAATAAAGTGAGTGAGTAATTGACTGAAGGCATCAGGTAGGCCTCATAGTCTTCCATGTTGGTCCTGTAGAGAACCTGAACATTTGCAAAGATTCATCCTGGATAGAGGGAAACCTTTGTGCTTTTTTTTTTTTTACTTCCTGATCCAGATTTTTCACTGCCGTGAGGTCATACACTGGAATGCAAGTGGCTATGTACTCCCCCACACTCCTGAGACCTCAGCTCCTAATCAGATTTGTTTTCTTAACCTTTTAATCCATCCATGGGGCATACCATTCCCATTAGTCAGAGGTGAGAGAGGGCTTTTCCCTGCATCAAGAACCACATTCCAGATATTTCAAATAGGATTTTTGAAGATTATAATTCCCAAGATCCTTGGTCGTGCTCCCTGGGGGATTCTGTGAGTTGTAATCCTAGCTCTACCAGTTTCTCTTTTATGCTGTTTTGTTGGAGAATGAAGGCAGCAGGGCAAAAATAAAAAATGAGCAGGGTCACTTCCAGTCCCTGCTTCTCAAAACCCCAAACTGTCCTGATTTGGCAGGAAAAACCCTGATTAATTCTCTATCATCTCACTTTTTCAGATGCTTTTAAATTGTTTCAGTTTTTTCCCCCTCCTTCTGTCCTCAGCTTACTCCAATTGCTATAAACTGTGTTCAAAGGACAAAAGTACTTTGCAGTCAATTAACTCAACAGGAAGAGGAGGGATAGAATCTTGCCTGTAGACTCAGGCAAGAGCAAACGGCTGCAAATTTTCCTAACTTGTATATTCCTCCTTATTAGCAACTTTTGCCATTTTTAACACACTTTGATGTGACTCTGTCACATGTCCTATTTTTTGTCTGTGAAATATTTCAGAGTTTTTTTTTTACCATCCTTTCTTCTCTTGCTGCCAGGCTAGCAAAACATGACTCTTGCTAGAGTGTTGAACTGATTGCTTGCAGGGAGCCTTAGCAATAATGCTGAAGGTTGCATAAAATCAGATTGAGTCCTATATCATCAGCAGCGTAGGGTGCTACTTAGGAAAAATTTGCATTCACAGCAACAGCAATTACAGTTCAGAACACAATTTCATGATTTTCAGTGCTGTGATTTGTTCTGAGGTCCATGTAAAAAGAAGACTGTAGATTAATGTTTGGCCTATCTTAAAGCATCTACATTTAAGAAAAGCTCCAATAAGAAATAGCACCCTGTAGAGAAGAAAAAAACTGAAGTTTTATTTTCAGAGTCCGCTGTTGTCTTTCATCTGGAACAGAATCCTCACAGGGGACTATATGCAAAAAGGGTTTTAGTTCAGTGCTAGAGAGGACACAGAAGATTTGGGGTTCAGTTCTTGGGCAATTCCAGATCTGGGGAAGACTTCTATCCCAAACACTGCTGCTAGTCTACACAAACAACACTGAGTTAGCTGGCCCAGAGACCTGACTCAGTGACTGGCAACTTCTAGTAATTCATGTTGGCAAATATTTTCTGTGTAACCACTAGATGGCAACAAACATGAAGGATATCCAGATTCTCAGACAAGTGCAACTCGCTTCTCACATGTAAAAGAACACTAAAATCCTCTCTACTGTGAATGTTGGTGAGTGACACAATCATGCACTGTTCCCCACCCAACATTAGCAAATAGTTTTCAAATGAGTAGCAATGGTAGTCGCTTGCTGCATAAAAAGGAGGAGGGGATTGTGGAGAAAAAAATAATGTAGCAACAGCTCTAAAACTAGTTTTTTTTTCAGCATGTAAATAAGCCTACTTCTTCAGATGCAGTACAGAGTGATAAAATAGCAATAGTGGGACTATTACAACCATAGGGAAGTTAAGGAAGGTTGGGGAGGCCAAAGTTGTTTGTGGTTGTTGTGAAAGAAATTCATGTTTTGGCAAGCACGCTGAAGAGCAGATCCTGAAACTCTATGGTCAAAGCATGGGACTTTTTGGTGTTGTTCACTGGAACTAAGCACAAAACCCACAACTTGGTAATTTAAAACTAAAATGTGTCCAGCCTTCTTTTAGTTTATCACTAATGGTTATCAATTGCCTCCTTTCTATCTGTTTCCCCCTCAAATAGGTTACAGACCAAGCTATTATTAAGTAACTGCTCTGTTTAATTCACAGTATTTTCTTGGGGTGAAGGTCCAGACAGTGTGGCCCACCATTTCTAACCTTCTCATGTTTTCCTACAGCTTCTATATTTTTCTTTCACAGAAGACACAGTAAGGTGAGAAAGAGCTATACCATGCTTCGGACTGGTAGTGCTAGGTGCCGTTCGTCAGGAAGCATCCTATGATATGCAGCTCACTTGTACCTTCCATGAAAAGGGTGGGGGGGGCGGCTGTGACCGGAGGACCCAAAAGGGATGGTTTATGTTTTGGGATGGGGCAGAAACTGGGCTGGGCCTGTGGTTATCTATCAGTGTGTTCCTAGCTAATTGCCCTAAGACTGAACTTCTGTGTAAAATAAACTAAACCCTAAAATAAGAACCCTACCACTACACTTTCATGTCAGGCCCAGAGTCCTGACACCCCGGGGACACTGGGCTATCTACAATATTTCCCCAGTGATAGGGAACTCTTTCTACATCTTGGGCTTCACTGTGGCACTTCAGCTGAGATGGTGCTAAGACCACCTCATGCCCTATACTGGTCAGGTCTCTGCCGAAACTATCACTGTCAGGAACCGAATTTACACACACAAATATAACAGTGCTAATACACTATTTATTAGGAGTGTGATGCGTTGTAGAGGACTTCAGTGAGCGAACTGAAAGCAATTAGCAAAATCCAAACATTAGAAGCAAATAATTTCCCTTTCCACCCGCAAGAGACCTTAAAGTGCTGGCTTCGGCTGGGCAGTGCTTATCAGTGCTACATTCCTAGCTTTGTTTATCTAACGGTCTCTGGTTCCCATACCTTGTTACAAGCAAGCAGTTAATTAACTTCTACTGCATGTCCCATAACTGAAATATGGAGGACTACCCGACAATCACACTAATCTCTTTTGCCTGCAACTTCTACCTTAGGGAAGAGTCCCTCCCTCCTCCTCCTTGTGCATACTACAATGAAAGTTGGAAACTTTATTATGGGAGACCACGTGTATTGCAAAGGCCCAACACTTTGGAGGGTTTTTTTTTAAATGCCCTAGCAATGGAAATACTTGTACTGTTTTAAAACAGATTTTTTTTTACTACTTTTAATTGTATGTTTTGAATTGTTTTTGGTATTGTTGGCAATGTATTATCATTTTAATGTTAACCTTCCATACGCTCTATCTATATTGTGTTTTTTTATTAATGTGTAAGCCATCTCAAGTCCCTTCTGGGGAGAAAGGTGAGATATTGGTGACAACAACAACAAGTATAGGATGGGAAAGCTATGAACAGCTGCTGAAATTCTAGCATCTAAACAGCCAGGGGAAGGATTGGAGCCCTCTCTCTTAGTTTAGCTGGCAACCATAGATAAAGACCCTCAGCAAACATCAGTGGTACTTGCTGTTTGTGGTAAAATTCTCCTTACCACTTCGTAGGGTGGTACAGAAAACTATGCCGTTTTGGATCCAGCCTGCTCACCTCATGATTCATGCTAATACCACAAAGCCCTGAGTCTTTCCACTGTGGGCACTGCATGCATCGCATTCCATGCAGGCCCTCCTGATCCCACAACCAAGCACGACTAGTCCAGGCCAGAGCAACTGTTGAAATGAATCAACCGGACCTTGCAATGAGTTCTGTTCCATTCCATTCTGTTCCATTCCGTTCAGGCAATGGAAGAAATTCAACTGAAGAAAGCCTCAGTGAATCTCACTGGCTTTTCTATATCCTTGTGAGACCTTTAGCCTGTGTGATTCTAGTTCTCACTGAATCTTCCTCAAACATTCTCGTGTAGAGAGGAGAACCTTTCATTATCTGCTGCTGATCTCTGCTTAAGGCAAATGGAGACAGCAATTCTAGTGCAGACTTCTTAATGACAGGAATGCCTTCACCTACACACCCTACTGTATACATTTTTTAAAATCTTGTCCTTGTTTCCTGTTCCTGTTGAAGTTGTATGCACTTACTCAGTCCAAACCATGCCATAGAAGCCCTTGAGAAATACACCTCAGTCAACAAAGCCTATGAAAAAGAAACTCCTTTTGAAAAAGCTTTTTTATGCACCCTGCCACTACATTTTCCTCTTTGTCCCCTGTTTAGCTGGAAGTTTTTATAATTGGCATTGGCACTGGGATGAAAGTGAAGAAGGGCTGGAGAAACACCGCCATTCAGCGCTGGGTTGCAGCAGTGTGTCTGCAGGAAACTGTAGTAAACCTTGCGCTGGCAAAGAAGATGGCACTCTAGCTTATCCTAGAAAGATATTTTACAGTAGCGATGTGTGCCTGTTTGGTTTAAACATAAAACAGATTGCCACACTTTTCCAGGGTAAGGTGGAGCTGGGATAAATCCTGCAATGGTTCCAGAAAGAAAGAAATGCCAAACTGATCAAAGGGAACTCCTCTCTATAGGACCCCATTTGTTGTTAGCACATAGGTTTTATAGGTACCAAAGTTGCATAGTAATCACTTTCAGTTGCCAGTGCTCTAACTGACACACGGTAAGTCTTTCATTCATGAGGCTTGCTACTTTTTTGCCTACATCTTCAAGCCTTGTCCAGGCCACAAAATAAAGGGAATGCAACATCAAGAGATCCTTGGTTGTCACAGACCTCTGGCTACAACTAAAATGAGCAACATCTCACTTAGCAAAGAGAACAATTGCAGCAGTCAGCACATTCTCGAGTCATGGGAACTACTAGTTCAGTTTCCCAAATACAAAATGGCATCATGTAGGCTAAGTAGCCAGTACAATTTAAGGATAGCCTTAGGGCTTATATGTCTGCCTACAATTGACAAAGTAAACAGCAGCTGCCTCCCAAATCCATTATTAAGCATGAGTGAACAGCAAAACAGGCAGAAAAGGAGAAATTAGAAAAGCCTTCCTTACCAACTACTCCCCATTATGTTAAAGAAGCATAGATATATACATCTGCCCACCCAATGGAAATCATATGAAATGTGAAGTCAGGTCCCTGGATGCATTTTGGAAGAAACTTTCAAGTAGTCTCTAGAAGGTTCAAAATGTTTTTATTTATTCAAGGCTCACCTGATCAGGTTGCTTCATTTCACATGTAGGTATTGTTAATTTTGAATAAAAATTGTCTTGAAATACGCTGAACTGTGGTTCTTTTCATAGTGTAGGTACCTATCCCTATTCTTTTAATGTTCTTTCTGCCTTTGGGACTAAATTTTCTGTTAAAGAAATAATGCCCAGGAACACATCTGTGTTATTAACTGGTGCATAGACAAAAAATATCAGCTCTCTTCAGCTGAGATGAAGGGCACTCTTGGATCCTCAGATGCAACTAAGTCCAGAGCCATCTAGTGCCTAGACCATATCGTGACTCTATCCATAGTCCTGAAGAAGGGCCCGTAGCAAAATAGGTACAGTTGACCCTTCACTACAGTAAGACGAAGTAAGAGAAGTGGGAAGGTGGGAAGTAAGAGAAGGCAGGGGAGGTGCTGTTAGAGGAGGAGAGAGGAGAAAATATGAGAAGCGGGGATCAAAGGTAGATTGTAGAGTGTAAAGAAAGAGAAGGTAGAGGAGGTGCTGTTGGTGGAGGAGGAGAAGGGGGATAAAGAGCTGGGCCAGCCGTAGCGATAGCTGGTGGCTGCTTATTGCTAAGAGGCAAATTGTCTTTAAAAATCTTAGGCCATTTCCACACTAAACTGTTATAGCGCTATACTATTATGACTGTTATAGCGCTATTCTATGGAATTCTGGAGTTTGCAGTTTGGAGAGGCCCCTCCCTAAACTGCAAACCCCAGGATTCCATAGGATGTTGAAAGTGGAATAGTAGCGCTATAACAGTCTAGTGTGGAAATGGCCTTATTCACCACTTTCCCACTTTCACGAGGATCCTGCACCTCTAACTCTCATGAAAGTGCAGGTTCAGCTGTACACCTTTAAAAAAAAAAAGTAGAAATATTTAATCTCGCGATGGTTGTGCATGTGCTTATCACAAAGCAGCTGGAGTTCAAACACATTTAGCCACGGAGGGGAAGAAGGAAAAAGAAACATTCCCACTGCGGTACTTTCAGAGGGATAGAGGAAGACGAAGGCACAAGCTTCTGCAGGCCGAGGCCCAGAAGCAAGTGAAAAGCTTTCTCTTCATCCCAACTGCCTCTGCGCTGGCCTCCCAGGGAGAGAAGAAGAGGCGGCTTCTGCTGGACTTAATTTGTTCCCACATTTCCATCCCCTTTTCTTTTTGTATTACGTCTTAAGCCATTTCCGCACTCTGATGTTATAGCACTATGATTCCACTTGCAACTTCCTATGGAATCCTGGGGTTTGCAGTTTCGGGGGGGGGCGGACGGCCCCTCCCGAAACTGCAAACCCCAGGATTCCATAGGATGTTGCAAGTGGAATCATAGCGCTATAACAGCAGAGTGCGGAAATGGCCTTAATTAGACTGTAAGTCTGAGGGCAGAGAACTGTTTTGTTGTTCTTTTACTTGTAAAGTGGCATATACAGTGATGGCACAATAATAATAATAATAATAATAATAATAATAATAATAATAATAATAAATTATTTTTATCCCGCCTCTCCACCTGGATCGAGGCGGAGAACAACATTAAATACATTAATACATTAAAAACGTTAAAAAACATACCCAGTCCTCCCCACCCACCAATCCACCTAAGACCAACCCCCTAAAACACACTACAATCAATCAACTATTAAAAGAACAGCAAGACAATTGATGGGAGGCGATGGAAATGCTAGTCTTGGAAGGCCTATATCAGTCATCATCATCATCATCATCATCATCATCATCATCAGAAACACGTGGCTCTTCTAAATGCTTGTATGCCTGTACAATGTACAATGTAATGCTTTTTAAAAAGAACACCTTCAGAATTGGCCAAGTGACCAGATTTAAAAAAAAATTTTTTTTGCCATTCTTCAGAGTCAGATGCAGTAACCTACTAAAGCGGAATCAGCGGTTACACTGCTTTATTAAAAGTGTTAGTTTCATTTTTGAAATGCCACCTCTAGGAAAGACGTTGCTAACTTCCTTTTTGTAGTGTGTCTCAACACCAAAGCAACATTTTGAAGGGAAAATTGGTCCAGTGCGGGTCACACCGGTTGCCTGCTTCTTCAGCACGCTTCTTGAAAGATTTTGCTTTAAAAGGAGTTCAGGCTGATGCTTCCAAGAGGATTTCTTAACGTCCTTCTGTGTTTCTGCACGAGTACGTGGATAAGTAGCTTTGTTTCCTTCTTGCCTTTGCTTGTGCTGTGCATTTGCAAGCTTAATCTTGAAAGCTTGAACAAAAGCAGGAAGTTATTTTCAGTTGGCTGCTGGCTGGCAAATTAAAGCATCCTGTTTGAACACAGTTGATACGATTAAGTATTTGGGGATTTTTTTTTTCTTCTAAAATGTCCACTGAACACTTGTTGCTTTGGTACGATTTTTGAGCTTTTTACCTTTTTCTCCCCAGCAGGAAGTAAAGAATCCACATTTCTAGGTGGTATCTGCAAAAGTAAGTGGTTTCTGATTTTCTGGTGTTTCTAGCTAATAATCCACTATGTATATAAAAAAAAAAAGGTAAAAGACCCCAACAACTTGTGTCCACATAATAAACAACAGCTGGTAAAAACTGTCTTTAAAGAAAACAGATTATCTGATTCAGCAATAAAAGTGCACCTCAAAATGTAATACTCTGCAAATTCTTGACCTGGCAGAGACCTTGTTCATTAGTTCAAGAACAAGGAGAAATGTTGGAAATGTTGGAAAGGAAATGCTGATGCCACCTTAAGTTCAGTCTTCTGAGAAAGGTGACATATAAATTAGATAGATGAAAGTAAGGTATGGACCATCTCAGCCATGCGTGCAGTGGCAAAAAAACCTCACAGCTTTTTTCTTCTAGATTGTACCATGATCAGCTAGTTGATGGGAGAAAATAGTTTTTTTTTTAACCAATTGATTGATTTAACTTTTCAGTTTATATGTCACCTTTTTTCACAGATTTCTAGGTGACCTTCTTTGTGTTCTTCCATTTATTATCACAGTTTCACTGTTCTCCTGCCTTTGGGTGTTTTTTTTTTTTAAACTGAAGTTCTTTGTATCCCAGTGGTTTCCAAATGTTGGTGTGTTCTTACAAAATCAAACTGAAATGAAATTCCATCTATCTGCAGTGGCCAAATTCAAGTAGTACAACTATTCACAGCATGCTGAAGGCCCTTTGTAGTTAGCTGTCTTGTAGCTGTTAATGATGCCCAGACCCAGAATTTGGTATTAGTAACATGACTGAATACACAGGGCTTCAGGCTTATAAGAACAAAGCACTTCAAATTTTGGGCCTCAATGAACAACTCTTCTAGCCTTGCTTTCTCCAACATCAGGGTATTTTTACTTTTTTTTTTTTACTTGTAAGAAAAGAAAAGATGAAAAGACTTACATTAAAAATTAAGGAGGGTCAAAGGACCATAACAAAGGAAAAAGAAATTCAGAAAATCTTGTACAATTATTTTAGCAACTTGTACTGTGACCGACAAGGCGGAAATAAGCAGAAACAGAAAGAATATCTGCGAGCTCAGAAACTCCCTCAAATTAAAGCAGAACACAGTGAGATTTTAAACTTAAATATCTCTTTGATGGAAATTATAGAAGCAATTGACAGATCTAAGCTAGGAAAAGCCCCAGGCCCAGATGGGTTTCTGGCTAATTTCTATAAAAAGTTTAAAGAACAATTATCGAAACCTTTACAGCAATTGTTAAAATCAATCTTAGATACTAATAAGATAACAAATAGCTGGAAAAAAGCTAATGTGGTATTGATTCCTAAGACTGATGCCGGAGAACCTACATGTAAAGATTTTAGACCAATTTCTCTTCTAAATGATGATTATAAGTTATTTGCATCTATTTTGGCTAAACGATTAAAACAGATTCTTCCAAATTATATTGATGAAGACCAGACAGGCTTTCTCCCAGCGAGACAGATGAGGGACAATATGAGGATTGTAATCAGCATTCTGGAATATTTTGAGGCTCACAATGAAAAGAAGGGTGCTCTACTTTTCTTAGATGCAGAAAAGGCCGTCGATAACATCAGGTGGGACTTCATGATGAGGGTATTGGAAGAGATTAAATTTGGACAGACATTCTTAACCTGGATAAGGTGTATTTATTGTGACCAAAAAGCATGTCTGATAGTTAACTCTGAACAATCTGAAATGTTCTGTATACAGAAAGGGACAAGGCAAGGTTTCTCTTTGTCCCGTTATTATTTATTATAACATTAGAAGTTCTGTTAAGACATCTTCAGAAACAGGAAGAAATTTGAGGGGTGAAGATTGGAAAAGATGAGTCTGGGCATTTGCGGACGATGTGGTGATCTTCCTGGAAGACCTGCTACCTCAAATGGTGGAACTGAATAGAGAGATAAATCAATTTGGAGAGTTGGCAGGATTTAAGATAAATAAACAAAAAAACAAAAATGATAACTAAAAAGATCAAAATCACTGAAAAAAAGCTATTAGAGGAAATATCTGGGATTCAATGTTCCCACAGTGTAAAATACCTGGGTATACAGATTACTAATAACAATAACCAACTATTTCAAAGCAATTATATAACAGCATGGAAATCTATCCATAAGAAAATGGAGGCTTGGAATCAACTAGGCTTGATCCTATTAGGGAAAATATCATTGTTTAAAATGAATATATTACCATATATGTTATTCCTATTCCAAATGATTCCAATACCCATACCTCTTAAGTGGTTTGAAAATGGTAAAGAAGAGATAGTGAGGTTTCTTTGGGTTGGGAAGAAACTGAGGGTTAAGCTCAAACCAATGACTGATCTCTGAGAACAGGGTGGGTTCTCTATGCCCAACTTAAGAACATACTATGTGGCAGCATGCCTAGTATGGTTAAGACCATGGATACTCTTAAATAATTGTAAGTTGTTGGCATTGTAGGGGCACAATCTACACTTCGGGTGGTATGCCTATTTATGGTATGGTAAGGCCAAGGTGCAGAAAGTGTCCCTCCGACATGTGATTCGGAAATCTCTTTTTAGGATTTGGATCAAGTATAAACCCTTTCCATGTGCTAAGTTGCCACTGACCGCTTCTCCAGCTGAAGCACTTCAGATAAAAGGCTTAAGGAGGGAAGGTGAATGGTATACTTATAAAGACCTAGCTTACCTAGAAGATGGGATAATTAAATTGAAAGGACAACAACAACTTCAAAAAGAAGGCATGACTGTACAGTGGTTTCCCTATCTCCAGATCAAAGAGAGGTTCAAAAAGGATATGGAAATGGGGGGTATAACTTTGGAACCCTCTCTGTTAGAAAAACAATGGCAGGGTGGAGAGACCCACCTGTTGTCGAAAATGTATAAATTGACCCTGGAGATTGAACTGGAAGAGGAAACCATAAAAGAGTACATGATCAAATGGGCATGTGATGTAGGCCACAATATACATCTAAATGATTGGCAGAAGGTGTGGAGAAACTGTCGTAAATATACATGATCTTACATTTTGCAAGAAAATGCATTGAAAATGTGGTTCAGGTGGTATCTCTCATCTGTGAGAATTGTTAAATGTTCAAGAATGCTAAGAACAGATGGTGGAAATGTAACAAAGAGGTAGGCACATTTTTCCACCAATGGTGGGGGTGCCAAAAGGTTAAGGAATTCTGGAAGAGGATATGTTCAAAAATTCAAAAAATACTGCAAGTTAAATTAGACTTAAAACCAGAATTCTTTTTGCTGGGGATTTTCCAGCTGGATAATCAAACAAAACAAAGATACAGCAGGGTGTTATGGCATATGGTCAGGGCAGCAAGAATCATACTTGCTAGATATTGGAAAAAAGAATAGACACCATCAGAGAAAGAATGGATAGAGAAACTGGCTGAAATTGTGGGGATTGAGAAACTTACATATAAGACAGAGAACAAACCAGATGAGGAGTTCTTAAAAACTTGGAAACCAATCTTGGAGTATATACACACAAAAATTGAGACTAATCAATAAATAAAGAGGATAATATGCGTAAGATCTGCAAAATGAGATTTGAAGCAGGGAGTGTAACAATCAGAGGTTCAGAGAGTGTGAGTAAAGTAAAAGAATCATGAAAGCGGAGATGTTGCAATAAGACTGGGGAAAGTCTTTATATACCCTGATATAAACTTATTTACATTTGGAGGCATGGGCATATATAATATACTTAGATATCTATTTATTTAACCCCTCTCTTTCTAGTGCAGAGGGGGACTGATAAGTTAAAAACTAGGCTGTTTAGTCAGCAGTGGGAGAAGTCTTTTTATATAATATTTGTGAACCGATAACTGTTCTTTTTTGTTCTGTTAATTATAAGTTTGTAAATGTTATTAATTGTTACTATGTTATTTGTTTAGGAAAGGTTTAGTGGAAATAGATTCTGTTTAATCTAAAGAAATGCAGGTAAACTACAGTATTAGAAAGGTTCAAATTAGACAAAACTGACCTGGTGTGAGAGTTTTGAAAGAGCACTAAGCTTACATTTTGAAAATGAATCTGTAGAATATCCTGTGTAGATTATTTATGTAGAGTATGGTAAGGTACTTATTTATGGTTGTAAAGTTCTACTAATCATGTCCGAAGTGCACTTATGTGTTATAGCATTGTTTATTCTTGTGTTATTCTCCATTCCCATATTGCTTGGTTGAACAAAACTCAATAAATATAATTGAAAAAAAAAAGGATATTTTTACTTTCAGATTGTCTCCCTTTATGAAGAAGATTGTGAATTTTGGCAAATTCTCATCAAAAACTAACCGAAATAAAGTTCTCACTCATCTCTACTCAGAACTACCTTATGACATTGGACTAAGAGATTATGATTGGCCCAAGATAGCCTTGTGAGGGTTTGAACCCAGTGAGGGTTTGAACCCAGATCTTTCCTGGCAAAATATACCCCTTGTACTTAACTGCCTCTCTGACCATTACCTTGGAAGGCGCACCAGGCTAATCTTCATCTAAAAACAACCTGAAACAATGCCTATCTGCCAGGTACAGCAGGGATGAGAACAATTTGTAACATTTATAGTACATGGGTGTGATGAAAAAAAAATGCTTGGGAACTGGCTGAAGATGATTTTTGAGAAGTTTCTAGCTGACAGAAGCAAGCTGTTAGATTGTGGGGTGTTGGTATGATATTCTGTTGGGTTGTGCACCACTTGCAATATGCTCGCTTCCCACCTGATCATCCCGTCGTATCTTCTAAGCAATCAGCTCCTTTTCAAGAGCACCATATGTTTCCAGTACTCTCTCATTTAAAAAGAAGGTCGCCTTGTGAAAAGATTTGCTCTTCCCACCACTGAGAGAAGTGGAGAGTGTGAAACAGTAATTTGAGTTTCCTATGCTCGGATCTTACATATTACCATTCGGAAAAAAAAAGAGAGACAGTTATATATTTGATGGAATTTTAATCAGCGCTCCTGCACTGTTGCTTTCTAGTCTCCTGGTTGGATACTGCAAGCTGGATTTCTATCAAATTATGCTGGAGAAACTGACTGGGGAGCTGCAGGAGAGCTGAGGATAGATAGCTGCTAATTCCTCCTTCCTTCTTTCCCTCCTTCCACTCTAGAAGAAACTGACAAGGAGATTGCAGAGCAAAAGCATGAGGAATTTTTTTAAAAAAACTTCCTTCAATGTTTTTCTGAATTAAAGTGTAGTCCCATCAGGATTTTATGAGATTTTTGGTTTGTGAGCCTGCTGTGTAAGTCTTTTATTGTTTTGCCTTTGCCCAAGTAAATTCAGTTTGAATCCCCGAACCAACAATGTGACTGAAACAAATGTTTAAAATGAGACCATGGTGTCTATGACCTTACAGCATCCAAATAAGGCCAGGATAATATATTATCTTTAGCTACATGTTTACTGCCACCTCTCTATAGTTGTTCTCATGTAAAGCTGTGTGTGTGCCAACGAGATACCTGTTGACTTATAACTACTCCATTAATTTCACACGGCTTTCTTAGGTAAGCAATACTCAGAAGTGGTTTGTCATTGCCTTCCATGGAAATATAGACTATGGTACCTGCTATTCCTTGGCAGTCCCCCATCCAAGTAGGCCTGACCCTGCTTAGCTTCCATAATGCAATCAAGTGCCTTCAAAGTGTTTAGACTTACTGTATCTATGGTACAAACAATAAAACTGGGTGAGAGCGGGAGCCATTTGGTAACGTTTACAAATTCCTTGGGAACAGAAAATGTTTATATAAAGCTGCTGACCAAAGGACTCGTATTTTCACCCAACCTTGTTTGTATCATTCTGCTAGATGTTCCAGAAGGAGTAAACCAAAATGTTTTGTTTTCCAGGGGCAGTACACAAAAGCAATGGAGCCAAGCTTCCCCAAAGTTTTCCCAGAGTTTGGTGCAGATCATCAGCTGCCACCAGAGGATGACATTATTCTAGGTATGTAAATGAGTGTCAGCTACAGAGAAAATGCAACCAAATGTACAAAGACCTTTTTGTGAGAAAACAGATGCCTTTGCTGAGTATGGTTCCTAAATTTAATCAAGTCCTTTATGAGTAATATGGTTCTCTTGTTTTCAGATGTTACTTGGGAATACAATTTTTATATGATCTTTTAAATATCACCAGTTCAAATGTAATGAATATGGTGGCAGGGAGGTTAAAGCATATTCTTTAAACAATACTTTTAGGAAGCGTCTTGCCGTTAGTTTGTATTCATTGACAAGAAATTGCAAATCTGTAGTTTTAAAAATCTTTCTTCTGCTGTACTTCCTCTAAGGGAATCTAAGCCCATTTCCGCACGAGCCTGTTACAGCGCTATGATTCCACTTTCAACTTCATATGGAATCCTGGGGTTTGCAGTTTAGGGAGGGGCCTCAAACCCCACGACTCCATAGGAGGTTGAAAGTGGAATCATAGCATTATAACAGGCTAGTGCAGAAATGGTCTAAGACTCTAAAAGATGAGAATGCCTGAACTGGCATTCTGCTGAAAAATAGTAGTTCTTATCGGCACCGGAATTAGTCATGCTGCATTATTATGACTGGTGTTTGTTTACTTCTGTTTTAGGAGAAAAGAGGAAATACATAAACCCAAGTTCTCGGAACGATCCTCAGTTGGAAGTTCTCCAAACAGTAATGAAGTTTGACTGATTTTTAGTTAACTTGCATGTCTTTTGTGAAAAAAAAAATCTCAAAAAACAAATTCCAAACATCCCCATTGCCAAAATGTGTACTTGTGGCATATTGTTATGTGACAGCTTAATGTTTATTCTCAAATCAAGCTCAGGAAATGGTAGTAGTTGCATCATTGTGCAAGGTGTCACTTGTTCTCTGACAAGTGCCCGTTTCTGTGGCATGTGATTCCATTTGTTCACTGCATGAGTCACATTTACATCCTGCCTTTCTTCCGGTAATTTCAAGGTAGCATACATGGCTGGGTCTTAGTTTTGTCATGACAAATCTGTGAAGCAGATAAGAGTGACTGGCTCACGATTACCCAGTGCATTTCAGGGCTGAGTGAGGCAAGGGCTTGAACCTGAATTTGCTAGATCCAAATCTGAGAATCCCGTATCGTTTTGCACTTCCTCCTCAGTTTAATTTTCATTGCTGAATGAATGGTAAGACGACTTCTACTTCAGACGTCTTGAGGTGGTGCTTAATTTCCTACTGGAGCAATGTTTATCCCATGGGTGAAAAGCAGGTAGATTGACACAATGCAGGATTAAGACTGAACTGCTAAATTAATTTGGAAAAAAAAAAGTAGTATTCTGTGTGTGAAAACTGTGTTGCCATTTGAAATGTGAGAACTGATCTGAAAAGTGAGTATACTGCTAACTCATGCACTGATAAGCTAAGTTTTTTTTTTTTAAAAAAAACACAAATGGCATTGGGTCTTTTGTGAGGCACAATTCCACCTTCAAAATGGTTGGGGGGCGGTCTTATTGGAAAGCAGACTGCTATGGCTTCGTCTTTATTCCTTCCTTAAAAAAAAGTTTAATGGTTTCTGCCTCTGCCACTGGCTTCATGGAAGATAGTAGGATCAAGGGATGTGTTCTGCTGTTTGCCCTCTTCCCACAATGTGCTGTTCCTGGAAATAAGCTAGTGAGTGCAAGTTGGCATAACTCCAGGTACACTGCACTCTGGGAAGAAGACATAGTTTTGGAAGTCAGAGCTCCATTCTTCTTGCCACCACCAAAGCCTATAGGAGAGCCTGTCACTTTTAAAACTTCAGATAAGAATAAAGTAACAAGCTCTGCTGGTAGATTTTGTGGCAGCCGGCGCCCATTCCTATGACAAATGCCTCCTTTGCCTGAAATGTCATAAACTGTTTTTAGCCTCCTTCCCAGAAAGCAATGTTATTTCATGGTTAACTGAAAAAAATGGACTTAAAAGAAACTCAGCCCTAGGTACCCCTTAACAAGTGAATGAGCAAATCATAATTATTCCACAGTTAGAGTCTACTGTAGACTTCGTTCACTAATTTCTAAAGGAATATCTGTGCAATGTGATAAGCAAAACAATCTCTCTGTTTTCTTCTCAGCTTCTGTTTCCCCCTTTCTTCTAAGTATTTGACCTTTTCCCCTACACAATGGGATTCCTAATTCTATAATTCAATAAATTATTAGGTACACAATTACATATTACGTATGTGCGTAATTCAATAAATAATCCATGTGTAGATGACTTTCACGTGGTTATTCCCTAGAAGGTTATGATCCGTGAAAGTTTCTCTTACCTTTCCTTTCTTGATGGTCTGTAGCAGGATTTTTTCCAGGCCAAGAGAAGAAGGCGGGAGACTAGGGCCATTTCTGCACTACACTCTTATGGCGCGATTACTCCACTTTCAACATCCTATGGAATCCTGGGGTTTGCAGTTTCGGGAGGGGCCAGTCCGACTGGCCCCTCCCTAAACTGCAAATCCCAGGATTCCATAGAATGTTGAAAGTGGAATAATCGCACCATAAGAGTGTAGTGTGGAAATGGCCTAGGTTGCGCTTAAGGGAAAGTGACAAACATGGGGTTCTACAATTTTCTTTCTCTCAATTTTACTTCTTGGTCGGTATTTATAGGAGATCCATGGCACTTCTCACAAAAATTTTGCCAGATTCCTATGAAAAAAAAAAAAAAGAGTATTACGCATCAGATAACCATGAGGCAATAAATTCTGTTACTATGTGATGTGCTCAAACTGTGTCATTTATGAAAATCTTCTGTGCCTGAAACTCTTCGTATTATACAGTTCTTTCTCCACATTTGCAAGTTGCATTTGCAACCACGAATTTGATTATTTGCAGAGTGTATGCTTGCATTCCCTTGCTCACTGGGGCAGGTGACAAGGAGGTGCGAATGGGGGAATGTGAGGAGAGGAGGTGTGCACATGCGTTCCCTCACTCACTTGGACAGAGAACAAGGAGAGTGAGGGGAAGGCACAAAGCATGCACACGGATTCCCTCACATGGGCAGGCAACAAGGGAATAGGAGGGCCAAGTGTGAGGAGAGAAGGTGCACATGTGCGTTCCCTCACTTGGACATTTGGGGGAAGATATTTGCAGTTTTTCCACTCTTGTGAGGGTCCTGCACCCCGAACCCTTGCAAAAGTGGAGGGGCTACTGTATTAGACAAAGCTTGGTATGTTAAAAATTTAGGAAAAGGTTACCTGTGCACACACAGACTCTTTGAGTTGTTGTACTTACTCTCAATGGTTAGTGTTTAATACTTCATATTAAACTGAGACTGAAGGTTAGCTATTACATTCCGTTTTGGGGGTGAAATTTAGCCAAATCCCATTCTTATCTTGGTGATCATTTAGCAACAATTTAAATCTGTGTCTGGGTGATGCCCTCAAGGCCAGTGAGGAAGATACACCTAATTCGGGAATGGGCGGGGGGGGGGATGTATTATCTTCTCAAATAAGAAAAATAGTTTTCCATTTTGGGCTGGGCTCTTGTAATTTGACCACCAGAAAAACTAGAAGAACTTCTGCCTGGAATTTGGGAGGTAAAAGTTATTGTAAATCCCATTCTCTTGACTTCAGCAAGCCACATCTACCACAAGTTACCTCTACTACCTTCTTAAATATAAGTTCCAGTGGGGGTAGGAAGAAGGAGAAGAATCACTGTCAGCCTCCTCACATGGAAAATTAAATGTCAGGGAAAAGATTTTAGAGATGCTCTATGCAGGGAAATGCTTTGCATCAGGTAGTGGAATGTTTAACTGTAAGAACTCTCATCGCCAGCCTAGACACAGTTTAATCGAAGGCTAGACCTTCATCTCTTTGAGAAGCTGTCATGAAGGTTCAGCAACTTGGAGAACAAACTAGATAATAATTTCTAATGTTAATGAGCCACAAGTTCCTAGGAATGTAAATTCAGGGTAATATCAACAAAAAGAGATCCAACATAATGTAGTGGTTTGGTGTATCTATCTAGCTATCTGTCTATCTATCTATCTAATATCCTGCCTTCCTCCCATCATGAGATTAAAATTGGTGGAGCTGGAGTAGGTCACTGGGAGACCAGGATTCCAGTCCCCACTGGGCTATGGAAACCCACTGGATGGTGACCTTAGGAAAGCCACACTCTCTCAACCTCAAAGGAAGGCAAGGGCAAACCACCTCTGAACAAATTCTGACATGAATTCAGCTAATAAATATGCTGAAATACAGAATGATACTGGAATAAACAGTAGTTTCCAACATTTAAATAACTACAATAAATAAAGTAATACAGTAATAAATATAATAAATAAGTATGCAGAGCTTGAAAACATTATTTTTTGGAGGAATAAAAGTCCCAGTGTCCCTCAGCCAGCATGGGCTGCCCATGCTAGCTAAGGTATTCTTCAGGTTACTCCAGAGAAAATTACATTTCCAAAGTATGAGCATATGATTGATATACTACCATTGTAATCATGTTTCTCCAAAAATGTTAATATGAATACTTAGCACCAGGTTAGGATGGGCTTCTTTTATGCTTTCCTCTTCTTTTCTTCCACTTTTACCTTAAAACACTGAAACCAAAAACTCAAACCAACACACAACAATTTTATTTTTAACACAGTTTTTAATAGATTGGATTAACGCAACTCTGCAACATGAACACATTGTGGTGAGAAGCTTAGAACAAGATCTATATGATGGATTAGTCCTTCACCATCTCTTAGGTAAGCCATTTTTTCCTATGGGTGAGAGACCTG